>PVKU01000294.1:0-35405 GCA_004027475.1 Anoura caudifer
TGCTTACAGAATTGGTTGATTTTGCTCACAAATTAGATGAAAAAATGAAGGCTACAATAAGTGAAATGAAGAAAGATGCATGGGGAACCAACAGAGATGGGAGGAAAACTGGGACTCAAATCAATGGAGTGGACCAGAAGGAAGAAAGAAACAACCAAACAGAAAACAAGGAAGAAACAAGAATTCAAAAAAATGAGGAAAGGGTTAGGAACCTCCAGGACATCTTGAAACGTCCCAACATCCGAATTATAGGGGTACCAGAAGGGGAAGAAGAAGAGCAACCAGTGGAAAACTTATTTGAACAAATAATAAAGGAGAACTTCCCCAATCTGGCAAAGGAAATAGTCTTCCAGGAAGTCCAGGAAGCTCAGAGTCCCAAAGAAGTTGGACCTGAGGAGGAACACACCAAGGCACATTATAATTACATTACCCAAGATTCAAATGAAGGAGAGAATTCTAGAAGCAGCAAGGGATAAGGGGACAGTCACCTACAAAGGAGTTCCAATCAGACTGTCAGCGGATTTCTCAAAAGAGACCTTACAGGCAAGAAGAGGCTGGAAAGAGGTATTCCAAGTCATGAAAGTCAAAGACCTACATCCAAGATTGCTCTATCCAGCAAAGTTGTCATTTAGAATGGAAGGGCAGATAAAGTGCTTCTCAGATAAGGTCAAGTTAAAGGAGTTCATCATCACCAAGCCCTTATTATATGAAATGTTAAAGGGACTTATCTAAGAAAAAAGAAGATAAAAAATACGAACAGTAAAAAGAAGCAAACTCACAAGTATTAAGAACCACACCTAAAACAAAAGCCAACTGAGCAAACCACTACAACAGGAGCAGAAACACAGAAATGGAGATCACATGGAGGGTTAGCAACAGGGGAATGGGAAGAGGAGAGAGGGGGACAAGGTACATAGAACAAGTAACATAGACAGTGGGTAGAAAATAGACAGGGGGAGGGCAAGAATAGTGTGGGAAATGTAGAAGCTAAAGAACTTATGACACATGGGCATGAACTAAAGGGGGGAATGTGGGTGGGAGGGGTGTGCAGGGTGGAGGGTAATGAAGGGGGGAAAATGGGACAACTGTAATAGCATAATCAATAAAATATAATTTAAAAAAAGATTAAAAGAATTATAAGCTAAATTTTTTTAAAAAAAGCAGAGCTGGGATTCAAACTCGAACCTATCAGATTATAAATCTCTGGCCTTGCTCCTCAGGCAGTATTCTTGCCTCAATAATAATAATGTGTTACGTGCAGTGAGTTTAACCTCCAGTGCGGATCTGTCTTTCCTCAACGCATGTTCAATTTAGAGGATAGAACACACTCTTGTTTGTAATCTATTGCCATGTCTCTACAAATAGACATATTTCATTTCCCTAGATGTGCACTTTTTTCCATTGTAGGTATGAATTATAATTTATTCAACACATTCCCTTTGAGGTTTTTAACTGGTTCCAATTATTTGCTACTTTAGCTCATTGTACAATGAGCATTTTTGTGTACCTCTTTAAGGCCTTGTCTAATTATATTCTCTGAGATAATGTCCTAGAATTAGAATTCTTCAATTAAGTCGCTTTGACATTTTTACTTTTCATAGGTTGCCAGGTTATCCCAAATTCTTCCCAATGCTAGTATTACCTCTTTTTTGTTCTTTGCCAGATGAAGTATAAAATGATAGGCATTGTTTAATTTAAATTCTGTTTATTAGTCAGATGTTTCAATATGTTCTGTTAGTGTTTCTGGCCATGGTACGGAGGTAGTAAAAGTCCTTAACGTACCAAGATTACAGATGCGTTTGCCTTCATTTTCCTCTCTTGCTTCATGGAATACATATTTCACATTTAAGTTTCAATTCATCTTCAGTTTTTAGTTAGCATGGTTGTAAGGAACACCTTTAACCTCTCTTTTTACTTTTGTGATGAAGTTGGCCAACTGTCCTGATACCATGGCTTGATGTCTCTTCTTCGAGGATCTGAACCCCACCTCCATCTTTCATTAACCCCGTCCATGCCCACATACACCTTATTCCTATACTTGACTCTTCCATTCCATTTACCTGTCTTAATTCATCAGTTTCTACACTGTTACAATTTCTTCTGTCTTTATCTAATTCCAAAAAAATCTCAGAAAAATTTTAGCACAACTTCAGCTGAGGTTAGAATTGTTCGCTCGTGAGATGCTGGTACAGAGTGAACGGAGTGTTTGAACTCCAGAGTGAAGGGAGAGCGGGTGTGTTAGGACAAAACACGCACAGATGTGGAAGGGAGACTGGAGGTAGGTAGATGCCAATCCGCTTCTCCCCTGTGTATTTTCTGTCACAGACACGTGACGCAGGAATCCCCACATTCCAAGAGAAACTAGAACTCTTGATACATCAGCTCAGAAATCGCTCTGCAAAGTTTTGATTCATGAGATTTTGTGTTTTTAAACCCCAGATTTGGAGGACTACTGTAGTTACTACTTCAATGACTTTAGAGACTCCTTATAAATACACATTTGCTACTGCTACTTCTCTAGGTTTTACACCCAACTGGAGACACAGAAGTAAAGCCGCAACTGGAAGAAAGTGCTCCACAAACAAATTGACACATGTTGGTTGATAGGGTCCAAGGTGTTTCTATTCATGTATTTGAAAACCAGCCTGACCAAGCAACATTTCCCCATTAGTATGTAGCATATGTATGCATGCTGTATACATTGTATGGATGAATTATCTTTATGGTATGTATACATCATTGTGTAGCATGCATGCAATTTGTATACATATGTGTATACACACATTACATGTAGATACACCATACATGTCTACACATTCCACCAAGATGTATACAAAGCCCTGTGAAAACATTCCTTCCGTCCAGTGACTGATGTCCTAGGGGCAACGAAGACAAGGCCTGCGGGAATAGAAATTTTCATTGGCAACACACGTTTTCTAGAGAATTAGGCTAGTTGGAGATGAGACTCAAAAGGTCTGCAGCAGCCAGCCCTCGCGTGAAAAGCTGTGCTTCCCAGGTGTGGAGACAGGGAAGCCAGGCAAGCCTAACCAGAGACAGAGGAAAAGGCCCCTCCATCCCCCACAGGCCATCAGTCCCAGGCAGTCACTGGTCTTGAGCCTGCGTCTGCTCCCAGCACGGACAGAAAGCGCGGGCGGCCGGCCTGGCGCCACCTGACGGCACCTCTAGTTCTGGCTTGCAGTCATCTCCTGCACCGTTACCTCCCCTGAATGAAACCGTCTTGGCTCGGGACAAAAGTATGGAGGACAGGGACTTAATTTTTTGATTAAAAAAAAAAAAAGAGTTGAGTGAGTGAAAGCAAATGATTTATAATAAGTCCATGGAACGTTCTGTACCTCTCTCTCCTTCTGATTAGAGAGGTGGCGTGGGGCCCGGCTCATTAGGCAGAAGTAATGAGCCAGACGATATGCCATCTCTAATTAGAGAGAAGATACAGTAGGTACAACTGTACCTATAAATTGATGGAATAAAGATAAGAAAAATTATTTTTAAATATCCTTTCCTCCTGCAGCTCTCCAGTGCCTGGGACTTAGCGAGAAAATGATAATAAGAACTAAGTCACATTGGAAAGGAACCCTTTTCCAATGATATGTTTTCTAATCAGAAGTTAAATTTATTTTGACACGGTTTAAAAATGACTATCATATTCTGTCCACACCACCCTTTTGAAGCATTAATTCGACAGTACACTGAAGGAGGGTGGGAGCAAGTCCTTTCAGCTCCATAGTGCAGCGCGGACAAATTTATGGCACTACTGAATACTTTGAGCAACACTTGGGGCAATAAAACACTTTTAGAAGTACTAATGGCGATTAAATATTGAAACAAGGCTCCCAAGATTTAATGTGTTATTAAGAAATTCGGCATGCAGAGTACTTTATAAAATTCCTCAATATACTAATTACTCCAACGAAGTTTCTAAATATATAGGTTTCTTAAAATGTGACTTACTAAGTTTAGCTTGATCTCAGAGCATAGATAAGTCAAAATAATAGAATTGCTCATAGGGACTTTGTCTTCTGCTCCCTCAACATGTCTGTGGAAAGATATTGGAATCTGATTCACAACAAGGAAGTAGATATTCAAAGAGGTTAATAATGGCTCCCACTTACTGAGCATTCACTATATGACAAGCAACACAGTCTAAACATATTAGCTCATACAATCTTCATAAAATCCCTATGATTTATTGAAAACACCATGCGATAGGTTAGAAACCTGAAACAATCTCTGCGGCACAAGATCGCAGTAGGGGCTTTGGCAAAGCCGCCCGCAATGCTGGGTGGGGTGCTGGCTGTCCCCCCCACCCTGGGTTCTCTTGTCCCACTGCAGGAATTGGAGGCTCAGGGGCGACCGTGTCATGGGGGAGGGTCGCTGTGGTCAGCATGTAGCTGTGGCCTCTTCTCTTACCCTCCAGTGTGGACTGCCTTGGTTTTTAGGGTGCCGGTTGGGGGTACTTCAGCCTCCCTCCATGTCCTGGCAATTCCCCCAGCAGCATCTTGTTCCTGAACAGTTGTTAGTTCTTCTTGTGAGGACCAGTGAAGTTAGAACAACTGTGATGCTATCTTGGTACCATCACCCCGAGGAAACATATTTTGATCAAAGGCTCATAACAAGACTGGATTCAATCCTAGGCTTATTTGATGTCAGGGTTTGGAAATTTCACCCCAGTGTTTTAGAGCATATAAAGACATACAAAAATGTATATCTTTAATTCACATATGTGGCTTGATAACTCAGGTTATAAGGGAAAGCAAACTGCAATTTTGCATTATTTCTAAGTTAATCATAAAAGAACCTATAACTGCCCATGTGACAATGCCAAAGTCATTGCCCTTTTTGCATTTTTTGAAACATTTGAAAATATTGGAGTGCCTACTATGTGCAAATGATAGGATTACAAAACTATTAGAATTAAAACTTCACAAAGTCATTGGACCTAAGGTCAATAAAAAACTGAAGGTACTTTTATATAATAGTAACAAAATTAGAAAACTAAGTTCAAAAATTATACTCAGTAAAGCTGCATGAAAAAAAGTTCCCCCACGTACATGGGACTGAACCTTACAAATATGACTAAGGCCTCTATACCGAAACCTAAAGACATTGCTGATAGAAGTTAAAATGCATTATGTTCACGGACAGGAAGATTTGGCATTGTGCCGCTGTCCATTCTCCCAAAATTGAGTTAATGATTTAAATCTTACTTAAATTTATGTGAAATTTGCTGCTTCTAAAATTCACATAACAGCCGAGACAATCTTTCAAGATAAAGAGGAGGAGCTAATAAACTTTCAGATATTAAGAGTTTCGTGAGCTACCAATAATGACAGGTAAATGTTTTGACTCAAGTACAGGCAAGCGCTAGAACCCAACAGAGAGCTCAGGGACAAGGCCACCTTCACATACACAGATACATCATTTGTGACAAAGTTACCTCTGCAGAGTAACATGAGAAACATGATCTGTTCACAGAAAATGTTTGTAGGTCAATTGGATGTTCAGGTGGGAGAAAAATGACTCTGGACTCCCACCTCCTACCACACCCCAAGATCAATTCAAGATAAAACACGGACCTGAACGTGAAGGGTAAACATAAGAACACATCCAGAAAAAAAGTATTCGTGATATCAGGAATATATGTCAACGAGATCCTAGGCAGGACATAAAAAGGACTAAGTATTAAAAAAAATACTGAATTTGACTTCATTAAAATAAAAAATGCCTAACGCTCAAAGAACACCATTAAGAGAATGAACAGATAAGCAACAGCCCAGATGAGACAGCCATTAATGTGTCTGTCAAAGAACTCATATTCAAAACACCAAAGAGCTCCTATTAATAATAAAAGATAAACTATCCAATTGAAAAATTGGCAAAAACTTAAATAGGTGCTTCATGAAACAGACTATTCAGATGACCTACGAGCACATGACAAAGTTCTCGAGACCAGCAATCAACAGGAAATGCACCACAACCCTTCCAGACAGGCAAACAATGACGTGTGATGATACAACTGTGGGTCGGGATGTGGGATGCCCGAAATTCTCATATTTGGCTGGTTGGATCATCCTTTTTCAAATATTGAACAAGTATTTCCTAAAGCTAAAGAAATAGCAACATACAATGATAAATCTCATAGGCAAAGTGCTAAGCAAAAAAAAAAAAAAAATCAGACACAAAAAAGCACCTACTATGTGGTTTACTTTGTGTGGCAGTGCAAGAAGAGGCAACGCTAACCTGGGGTGACAATCTGTACTGACAGTATTCTGTGTTTCCCTTTGGAGCAGAAGTTGGACCTACAGGAAATGTTCTACAGTCTTTTTTTCCTGGGTGACAATTACACAGATTAGAAATGCATCAAACAGCATCCTTAATATTTATGCAGTATTTTGCATGCATATCTTTGCCACCCTCTAACATTTAAAATATTTTTAAATTTCAATACTGCAAAGCCATCAGGCTATCTAAAAACTGGGATAGATGTGTTCAGTGTGACATTCTTAACTGAAACGAGCTTTTACAGATAAAGTAAGAAGTTCCGGAGCATAAATACAGACACGGAACACATGAGGTGCAAACGGTCAAAACGTACGTGGATAGCCACTCAGACTCACTAATGGCCAAATAATCCTATGGAGGCGTCTAACAGTATTTTTCAAAGAGAGAGAAATGGCAAGGGAGGAAACAAATGAAAAATCTCTAAGGTCAGCTGGGGTTTAAGGAAGAAAGTACTTGCCTATATTTTCAGGTAAGGTTGGAAAAATTTCAGGAGGTAGGCTCCTGCTACGCATTAGGGTAATCTGTCTAATATATATCAAAATAGGAAATGACCCCCTACTTCAACCTCACTTCTGTGGATCTATGGTAGGAAAATAAATATGATTAATTTAGTAATAGCATTACATATCAATATGGTTTGGTACGTATGAGGCCTGGTCTTAGTTAACTCATTCATTCAACAAATACTGAATGTTCCCGAAACTGGAAAAACACCAATGCTTTTCATGACATAGCCTCATTTGATCCTCACAACGGAATGGTCGTATTGTCATCATCATCGTCAATTTAGATTTGGGATAACTAGGGAGGTGATGCAGACCACATGGCTGGAAGTGGGGAGATGGGATTCGAACCAGGTACATTTACACCAAAAGTGTAAGGTCTTAGGGAACTGCAGCATCAGGCAACTGCTCAAATGTGTGTGTGTGTGCACCTGTGTGTGGTTGTGTGTACATGCCTATTAGAGCAACAGATATAAATACATATTAGATAGATGATGTTTTCTATCAAATGACT
The DNA here is from genome assembly GCA_004027475.1 of Anoura caudifer. NCBI lineage: Eukaryota > Metazoa > Chordata > Mammalia > Chiroptera > Phyllostomidae > Anoura > Anoura caudifer. The sequence goes on from PVKU01000294.1 coordinate 7,318, forward strand.
GCTAATGATATTGAAATATTAGAAAAAACTTGTGTAAAAAGTTCTTGTTACAGCTATACAATTGTGCACAATACAGTCATTTTAAATGAGAAGGCATATAACATGAAATGTTGTCCATAACATTTGGAGGGGAAGTATTTCTTTTCAGAGGATTCAAGAGAAAGCATTTGTATAATAATTTCATTTTTGGGAAAATTATATTTATAACCATACTTCTAGCAATGGGCACTAAAATTTTGGAAGGGTATAAAGTTAATTGTACCTATCTATGAAGGTAGAAAAATGAACTCTATTTCACAGAATTCTGTATTGTTTGGATTCTCTTGCAATCAGTATTTTTAATAGCATAGAATAATATTTTTATTTTACAGTACAGTCGATTTATAGAACATGCACCAGTAACTTCAAGATAATTCTAAATTTAACTTCCATTTCTTTCAGTATGTGGTGTGTGTTATCTTCTTACACTGCATGGCTGTTTTTAGGAGGAAAAGCTATGGAGACCATAAACCCAGTTTATTACATGTCAAACATCCTTTCTCAGTTTGTATCTGATACTTGAAGTCCCACTTCACCAACAGCCCTACAGTGAAATCGAAACCAGGAAAAAAAGAAAGAAAATACAGCTTATTACATACTGTTCTTAATTTTAAAACTGATCACAGCGGACACATTCTAATTCCAAGTTTTCCCTGGTATAGTGGGTTGAAGTGAAACCCCCCAAAACATGTCTACTCACAACCTGTGACTGGGGCCTCATTTGGAAAACTGGTCTTTGCAGATGTAATAAGGATTCCGAGACGAGACCACACTGGATTAGGGTGGGCCCTAAATTTAACCAAGAGTGTCCTTAGAAGAGAAGAAAAGGGGGAGAAGACGCAGAGGAGAGGGCCATGCGACTGTGGAGGCAAGGACGAGACTGAGACAGCTACGAGCCAAGGGGCCCTACGGGTTTCCAGAAGCCACTGGAAAGAGAGAGGCTAGGGTAGATGCTCCCTCCAAGGCAGTAAAGGAAACCATTCCGCAAATCCTGGTTCCAGGCCTGTAGCCCAGACAGAGCTGTGAGAGAGTCAAGTCCTCTTGCACTAAGCCTCCTCCCACTTCGTGCTAGGAAACAGATACACCTTCCTATTTTAAAACATTATTTTTGACACCCCTAGTAACAACATAATGGAATAAAAGAACTAATTCTCTGCAGTCAGAGTCTCACCGTTGAAACTCTGTCCTATCTGTGTAGCGCCAGAGGCAGAATCTGCAACTGAACCACGTAGAGTTCGTGTCTCGAAAGCTGTGTCATCCTCCTCCACCCCATCGATGAAGAAACTGATTTTTGTCTGGTGCACCTGTAAGAAATGATCACCATTATTTTGTTAGTTACGTAACCTTTAATTTTGCAACGACTACAGTTCAGCAGTCTTTTAAGTTAATTTTCCGTTTCTCCTCTTCATTCAGAAAGGCAGAAGAATTCACTTTCATGGCTCAGTGACGTATCTCTGCGTGTATGTAACTAGATATACGCCTACGCATTGTAGTTTCGGGCTGTGAGGACATCGACCAGCGTATTCACAGGTAGGTGCAATTGTTTGTCCCATATGTTTGACAGCTCTGACGGCCAAGCTTTCGTAAGTTTTTCCAGGCTTTGTTGTTTCCTTAGATACTAGTTAAATGTGGTATAGCCATATTTGGAAATAAACACAAATGAATACAAGACAGAGAAATATTCAAAACCAAATATTTGTATTGTATTGTATTTTGATGCCGTGTGTGTATACACACACACACACACACACACACACACGAGACATAGAAATAATTCAGTTTAAGCTCTAACACACAATACTTCCTATAAGCATTTACTCTCTTAGGTGTTAGTAATCCTCAGCTGTACTCTCCCATATATAGAACTTTTAAAAATTGCTCATCTTTTTTAGGCTAATTATTTAGGCAACCTAATAACTATCTAAACAAGGGCTTGGTAAACTTCCTCTGTAAATAGCCGGAGAGTAATTTTTTTTTATTTGCAAGCAAATGATTTTGTGGCTTGAACAATCCGGGTCACAAGGGTCCGATTCTGCTGTAACAGGAAGGCAGCCAGAGACCACATACAAAAGGATAACCATGGATGTCTCTTCCTGTGAAACTTTCACAAAAGCAGGTGCCCAGCCAGATTCGTTCTGTGGGGTATAATTTGATGATCCCTGGATTACACCATTCAAACTTTGGACATCCGTGTTCATGTGATCTCTGAATAGCAATTCAAGGTTTTGTACAGATTACTTCACACATGGGATCTCTACGAAATCTTCAGTGATTGCATCCTTCTAAATAAACTGAGCAGCAGATCTGACACCAACTGTCTTCCCTGTAAATGGTCCTGTGTAAGTGCTTTTACGTTGAATGTAAAAGGGACTGTTGGTACTCTCGGCAAGAGGCTGTCTATAATGGCAAACAAAAGGACAGTGAGGTGGGTGGGGTCAGGAGAGAGAGAGAAATGTAACACCCTGAAGTTGAAATGTTAGATGCTAACATTTTAACGAAAATATATCAACTCATAGCATTCAAAACGCTGGCCCATTAAAATGTCCTCACAATAATTGACAAAAATAAACAACCATTCCCCAGCATCTTTAAATCATGGGAGTGATTTTCTTAAGAATCCCTTCAAACATCCGCTTTCTCTAAAACCAAACCAAACCTGGACACTGGTAATATTAATACTTCAGAAAGTTTTCTGGTGTGGCTTTCTTGCATTCTCTCAACCCATTTCATTTAAACCATGTTTGTCCTAAATCCCCTTCCCAGTGTTGTGTTGTACCTAATTACGAAGCAAACCTTCTCCATAAAGACCAAAAATCACACACCCACTTCTGGCGGATTTGGATACATACCTCTCCTCTGGGTAGCAGGAGCTGTATGGGTTGTTTTTTTTTTTTTTTTTTGCATCCCATTTTTTACAGCCTGTTACTGTCATTTGGTGTTTGACTGTTATCATTATAAAAGATACAGGCTTTTCTACTTTGTTATTTGTAGCATTATCTCATGTTTTACAGCATCTTTGAACAACATGCAAGCACATGAAATATAACTGGCGAAAAGTTCTCGATGGTATTAATGCATAAAAAAGAATGTGGCTCCATCTCCACTGTCTTTCCCCAGCCAAAAGCTGATGAACGGCCAATTTCCCTTTATCACATTAGCACAGCCATGAGGGAAACACATTTGTTCTAGTCAGCTACACTAAAGATACTATTACCAATCTAACATATACATGTTTTATATCAGCAGTATTCTCGGAGCATGAGAGAGCCGACCATATATTAACACTAGCATGACAGTTTATTTAAGAAAAGAAAATTGTCTCTGTAGAGGGACAGAAGTTAGAAATGTATGGCTGAAGCTCAGTGTCACCGGTCTAATAAAGGTAATAATTCTTGGGCTTTCTTTATAGCAGGTAACACTCCCGTGACAGTTGTGTCCTATCATTCAAATAAAAATGTTGTCTTTTACAAGTTTAAGTGCACCTTTATTTTGAGTCAGATAGGAAACATGTTTTTGATTTTCTGTACGCGCTGTATTAGATCTGTCGTCGAGAGTTCAAGACCTTCTTTTTTTTTCCCCCCTATTTTTTATCAACTCATCATATATTTGCTTAGCGGAAGGATTCAGCGTCACTCACAGTGAATCCCGGAAGGATGTTTTTACTTGGTTGGTGCCTTAAAAAAAAATGATGGATGATGATCCCAAGCCACTCTGGCCTGTTGTCCCTTCCCCTACCAACCACCTTTCCATAAATAAGATTAAATCTTCTTTGGTGCCCTGTACCATGTTTTATATTCCAAGATTCTCTAAACTACTTTGCAATTCTGGCTTGGGCGCCCAGCTCAGGGAATCTGGCAAGATGAAGGTGGCCTTTTGCAATAGCTCATTCTGATGATCCCCTGGCCAGTTATTTAGGGGGATAGAAATATATACACTAGAGTTTCTGATTTGTGAAGAGAAAGGCTTCTGCTGAAGTAAACTCCCCACCTATCTCATTCTCTACCCCATGAGAATTAGACGAGCTTGTACATGGTCCTTGGTGTGGCTTGAAAGAACAAATTGGCAAAATCAGGAGCAGCTGCAGAAAAGCCTGAAATCTCTCATAAGAGATCCAAAAACACATCGGAAAGAAGAAGTGGGGAACAGGTCCTTCTGAAGCGTTCATGCTCTCGGGGGGTGGTATTTTATTTTAACCTCTTTTGGGGTCAAATTTGTGTCCCTGTGATAAAATGGACTCATTCACTTGAATACAAGAGTGCATTTGATTTTTTAAAAAACAGAATCCCTGACTATTGTGTGAGTATAATTTAAAAATCCACAAAGTGATACAGTAGATACCTGAGAAGCTACTAAGGGAAAAAGCCCACAGTCAAGTCCACCTAGATTACAGTAATTGTCCACACTCGCCCGTCCCGTGGTAATGTCAAATCTCTGCTGCTCTTCTCCTCTTGCCACCAACACACAAAAGGAGCTGCTGGGAGGCGGGGAAGCCGAGACACAGCGCCCGCTCTGACTTCCTCACCTGGGAAATAGTTTTACAGTTTTCCTGTTACCTCTATCCTCCCCGTTTCAATTTAATTAGATAAAGCATCAACCCTGTGTCCACACTGGCCCTATGAGTTACTCCAAGAAAATAAAATCATGATCCTTTCTTTCAAGGAGCTTGTATGTATAAAACAGCAGAATAATTTTAATAGTGTTTGAATTGCTGTAAATGATGATGTTTGTTTCTGATTTAAGTGCTGACGCTTCATGCAGTTAGTGAATGAAGTGCTGTCTCTTCAGGGAATGGGTTTGGGAAGTTAGCCCTTGACCTGTTGATATGTGGCATGTAATGTATTTTAGGGTCTCTCCGGCGAGACATGCCTTCCCGGAATCAACTCCCAAGCCCCCAAGCATACCAGTTCCACTAATTTGGCGGGTCTCATTTTAAAGCACACCCATTTTAACCATTTTCAATAACACCTTTTTCATCGATTTAACACAAAGTGATTTGGCAACAGATCTTAAATCCAAACTCACTCTCACATTTCGAAAGTGAAGAATTCAAACAAAACACACTGCGATGTGGCCCCAAAGAGACAAATTTATGGAGGAAAAATGTCTTGCACTTCCTGAAATACAAGTGCCCTGAAATAGAAATTTTATTTCTAGACTAAAGAAGGATTTGCATAAAAGACTCAACTATTCCATCTATAATTTTTAAGCATAAGGAAGGCAATTGAGTCTGAAATTCCACAAGGTTGTTTTGAAATATCACATGTGTTCTATTCCCCGGCCTCAGAGAGTGCGGGACTCCTCTGCTTAGCCTCCCAAACCCAAGGCCTCGGGGTCTCCCTCTTCATCCCACCCAGTTTCGCTTCTAACCTGTCACCAACAGCCGATGTCAGTGTAATCAGTGAGGTCGCCTCACGGTCTTAGCGATGACTCAAGGCTTCATTCTATCTCCGTGTTTCACTCAAGCTGTTCCCAAAGGGGAGGAACCTTCCTGCCGCCTCTCACTTACCTACGGTTTTAGGATTTTTCAATATATCCTCCAATAACCCTCTGTCAACTACTGCAGCATTATGTGTTCGCATATATTAAAAAAACTCACATGTCAAACACTGTTCTAAATGTTTTTACATGTGTTCATTCTCTTATCCGTATAACAACCCTGAGGCGGGGTTGTGATTATCTCCATATTAAAGAAAATGAAGCTGAATCACAGAGAATTGAGAACAAAACAAAACAAAACAAAACAAAAAGGTTGTGTTGTTCAAGGTCACCCAGAAGGCTGACTGGTTGTAGAGCTTGTTTCCACCGAGTTTAATTAGTCAATGCACCCAGTTCGTGTTTAGAAGCAGCCACCATCCAGTTTATCGTGCGCATCCAGCGAGTCTGTCCCCGCAGCTCCACGCACGGATGACTCAGGCTTCGTGTCCACTGTGCCCTGCACAGGACGGTGGCAACCCAGTGAGCCATACAGCCCCTTGTCCTGTGCCGGGCACTGTGCCTTGCTTGCACCACCTCGACTTCTCAGACTGCCCCTCTGCAGTGCTGTGGTCCCCCGAAGGAGGACACGCAGGTTTCACTGCCCTGGAATTCGGCTTCGGCAGACTCTGGGAACACTTTCATCTTCACACAGCTCTTGCTATCATGTAACTGAACTGAAAGCTATGCGCTTGCAACATCAATGACAAAGTCCCATCTCTGGCTCCTGAACATCTCACCAAACAATCCTTCCACCTGTTCCAGGAAGACGCTTACACAGATGCAAAGAAAAGCGATGTCCCTCTCCTCCTGTGGCCTCTTCAGGATAAATGTGTTTGGTTTCTGCAGTGTTCAAAATATGACACGGTTCTGGGTCTCTCTCTCCTTAAAATGTGACTCCAGAAACACTAAAATCTCAACATGGGGTCTGACCTGCCAAATTAAAATGGGATTATCACCTTAATCCAATCCAAAATTGCCTGTGAGATTTTTGGCAATGACATCATGAGGCTGAAACCGATAAACTGAGCAGACCTGACTATTTGTTCAAGTCCTTACATCCCCACTGCAGCACACCCACCCCGTCCTGTACACAAGCCGAGAAGTTTTGTAGACCCAAGGACAGGAATTCATATGTATCCATGCTGTGTTTCATCTTGTTAGATTCAGCCCATTGCTTCAGGCTGTCAAAACCTTTTTGAACACTATGTCTGTCACCCGATATATTTACCATCCTCCAAGATTCACATCATTTGCAAATTTGATGAGCGTGCCCTATGCGCCGGGCAGATGCTCAATAAATACTGATTGATTGACTAATTGATACTCCAAAAATAAAACTGCCAGCACCATCCACACCCTGGTACAATGCTAAGCAGTAAAAAGGCACCACTCCTTAACAGATAAAATAGGTCAAAGTGACCCCGTTCACTAACGGTCTTCACATAATTATTTAATTACAAATACTCCAGGGTATTAAATGGTCTCTAGCAAGCTACATTTATACAAACAATACAAAAATCAGTTGAGGCAGAAATTAATCACATGGGTTTCCTGTTCCCAATACAGTTTGAATCACTGAACAACACTTACAGCTTCTTTCTCTTGGACAATATGAACGATACCCTAGAAAAATGACTTCGTATACAGGTACCACCCTCAAAGATTTTCCTAGTTTGTTTTTGTTTCCAATTTTCATTTCCCATGAGCCCACACATGGGACTTCAACACTCCCTCCTCTTCCTGGACCTTCATCTCCCCAGAACCCCCCTCCACATCTCTTCCCCACACAGACTTTTGGTTTTCGTTCTCTGAGCAACTTGGACAAGCCCGGCCCGTGAAGGGATCTGTGTATCACATTTTCACACTGTGCATGATGCTCTGGATTTGCTATTCTCCGCTTGCTATCTATTAAAGCTCTCCATATATTACAACTCCCCACAAACAAGCATCCAGTGCAATCCATCTCTAAAAATTTAATACAGGAGTGCAAGTCATCTCCCTTGTCCTGACTTGACTGGATATGAAACTCTCATGGCCAGTTCTTCCCAAACTATTAAATTACTCTCTTCCTCTCCTTATTTAAAAAAAAAAAAAAGCTACTACTTTACCATACAGATGATGGAAAATCTGCCACTGGTCTGATTTATTGTTGGTTTCCTAGGCAATAAGGACAGACCCAAACCATTTCTGTAGAGGATGCAAATCCAGGGGTCCTACTTTCCAAATGGATCCGCAGTCCACTCACCGCTCACCACCTCTCCTGCTATGGCCCTGGCCCAAGCCACTGCCACCGTCTCCCCCAGGTTGCGCACTGGCCTCCTTGGCACGATCTGTAGACCCCAGATAGCAGCCCAAGGGTCCTTCACCACCACAGAATGATATCATGTCACTCCTTTGCAGAAAGACTTCCAATGAGTTCTCACCTGGAGTAGAAAAGTGTTCTACAATACCCTACCCGGCTTTCCTCCTCATAGCCTCTGGCTTATTTCCTGCTAGGGTGATCCATACTCCCTGTTCTAGCTACACTTCCATCTTCAAATGTTCCAGGCACTTATTTTCCTCAAAGTCTTTGTGTTTTCCTATTCCTACCTCTTGACATTATTGCCATAGACACTTGCTGGTGTATTCCCTCATCCCCATCGGATGATTCTTCAAATTGCCATTTTACCAACACTTCTCCCAGCTATGTGATCTGGAGTCATAGCCCACAATCCTTGCTAACCCCCATCCTAGACAATTATTCTCTCTGCCCTCATGTAACTTGTTGCTTATTTTATTTCTTTTTCTTTTGTATTTTTAGTCCCCTTTCCCCGCCTAGAATATAAACTCCGTAAGAAGAGGTTTTTCTTTTTCTTCTGCTGTTTTCTTCACTGGTGTTCCCTCATTTCCCAGAAGAGTAATAGTAGCAACTGTTAGCAACTCATTGAACCTTCATCTAAACTACGTCCAGAAGGATTAAGAGGAATTAGCCAAGTACGGAAGTGGTAGAAGAGAGGGAATAAGTCAGTTGTAGGAAAAGAGTAAAACACAACAAACAAGAAAAAGGGAAGATATTTCAAAGTCACCCCAAGTCTTTCATTTATGGTGATCAATCCCAACCCACTCTGTTCATTTTTCTTCCTCTTAAGTTGCTGAATTTATTCTTTTAAGCTTTTATTTATTTACTTTTAGAAAGAGGGGAAGAGAAGGAGAGAGGGAGAGAAACATCAGTGTGTGGTTACCCGTCACAAGCCCCATACTGGGGACCTAGCCCACAACACAGGCCTGTGCCCTGACTGGGAATCGAACTGGTGTGCAGACTGGCACTCAATCCACTGAGCCACACCAGACAGGGCATTTAAGGTGTTGAATTTAAAATCTCCTTTTTCACTTTTTCCCCCTAAAAATCTCTTTAAATTGTTTTTAAACATCTCTTTAAATTGTAGAGCTAAAGTTGCATACAATTAAGCCAAACCATGCCTGAGGAAGGGTAATAAAAATGGTGGGTTTCCGTTTATACCACTCGAGATGCGAGCTCACTTGTGACCTGAAGTCAGAAGGGTCAGCAATCAATCAATCCCTCCACGTAGATAGATATATAGGAAATCATTCTGTGTACAGTACAAAAACTACACTTCGTGCCAGTACTCAATCGACGTCTTAAAGACCCCGAGCAGTAATTTGTGAGTTGAATGGAGCCCTGCTATATGAACGGAACAGAGGCAAAGCACCCACTTACACTGTACACGGGTTATTCCGACTAAAACCTTCTATGAAGGCAAAATAGTCCATTGAATAGTTAATGGATTATTTCCTAATTTTATGTTCCTAAAAGAAGTACATCATTCTCCATAAATACCTATCTTCCAGCTTTCCTGTGTCCTCTTAGATTTTTTCTCAGCATTAATAGTACTAAACAAAATGTATTTTCAATGTTTCATAAACTAATAAAGAAGAGTCACTTTAGACTAAAGGAAAAAAATGTGACTCTTCTTCCTTAACCCCCTTCAGAGGATTGTTTTACGAAGTCTGAGGAAAACTGCTTTACCTTTGGAGACATTCTAGAACTGAGAATAAGCTACTCACAGGGATCTTTGTTTAGAGCTGGTTGTCTCTACCCCAAAGCTGGTGAGATAGTGACTATCTAGGCAGATTTTTCTCAATCAGTAACAGAGAAGCACTCACACATTAACTTGGTGTAGACAAAAACCAAGGCAGTAACAAATAGGCATTCTTCTAAGGTAAGGATGAAGTCAGCCCTAAAAAGCAAAAGCAGCTATTTACGGGTCAAAAGCAGAACATTTAGCAAAGTTAGCTTCCTTCCTTTTATCCCTTCCACAACTACAACAAAAACTAAGATGGTATCATCAATTCAGGGGAAGTAAATGCATGTCTTCATTTACATCTGGAGAACTTCATACTAGCAATTTGATCACCAGATTCAAGTGGTGCTCTTGAAAATAATATTTATTTTGTCTTTTTATAATTCACATTTATTCAGTTCAATTCTTTCATAGTTCTTCCCAACCCACTTTCTCCCAAGGAAGCAGCAGCTGTCAAAAAGAAAAAAATCTCTAAATTTGATGGCATAGTTAGAATAGTTCATCTCTTTTTGCAGAGCCTGAATTAGCCTCTCCAAAGGTTGACAGGGCTCAGAGGTGTGAGATGCAGAATAAAAACACTGAGTGGGGGGAACATTTGCATGTTGATTTTACTTATTCAAGAAAAGCCATGCATTTGTAACTGCTTTTCGTGTGTCTTTAGAAAAAGCAAATCAAGAATGAAGGTGGATATTAAAGGAAGAAATCATTCAAAGGATGACTAGAGTTATAATATCTAATATCAAAAATCAACACTGTATCCGATGTCTCTCAGCTAATAATACCTACTCTTGCATGTTGCTTCCCTGGTGCTTCGTATTTCTCAATATTTTTAACAATGAACATTTGTGTGAGTTAGCATATTTTCCCCCACCAGGAAAATATAATTAGGTAGTATTGTAGTTTCGCTCTACTTTCTACAAATTCATCTATGCTATTTAAACACTTAAATTGAGATTTCAGGACTTAGAGACTTATTTTCCCTTAGTGCAAGTCATCGGGATGAAAGGATGTCGTCATTATTGTCACTCAAACCTCAGCTTATCTATTGTCACCTCAGAGACCCTTCAATACACAAGTAGGCCTAAGTAATCATGTAGTAATTTTCTACAATGTTACGCTATTTTAATTCTTTGGACACCGCTTCCTTCTCAGTGTATCTTTTCTTTATGCAGGGTCCCGCCCCCCCATTCCATGCCTCACTACATGCATGTGCGTGCATGCCCACGTACACACACATGAACACACCATAACAGCAGCTCTAAGTGGTTCACTGGATTAGTCTAGCATGGAGCACAGAGTCCCTTTGATTTGAAAGGGTGCCTTTCTGCAACTCTAAATAGCATTTCTACTATCTATAATTTTCCCTCCCCCATTCTCTCAGTTTTCCCCTCTGAAACTCCTACTAGGAGCTGCTGGCTCCGCCTGTGGCCGTGTTTCCACTCACCGTAGACGGGGTCCAGCAACTGTGAACAAGAGCAGACCTAGTGGGTCTGCAGATGCACTGGCTTTCTCAGCACGGGACTCCCTTTGTCCCCGTCCCATCAGCCTCCTTCTTCCCTAGAGTTCACGCCTGTGCTGCAGACGGAGGCCCAATGTCTGCAAAGCCCGACGCCTAACCATGGGGAGAGTATAAGAAGCCAACCCAGACTGTCACTCCCAGTGCTGTGGGCCGCGTGCTGTCCCTGGCACTCCCACCCGCAGTCCCCTGCCCTCGGAGACTGTCATGTCTGTGTGCACAAGCACCCACAGCTCAGTGTCCCCTGCTGCCCCGACTTTGCTCTGCCCCGTGTGCTCTGGGTTACGGTTTCTTTTCCAATCTCATCTTGTCTGCTTCCCACTTATGCAGATTTCCGCAACCAACATCCTCACAACTGCATCGTTTTCTGTACCTTACTATAGGAGCATCTTTAGTTGCTCGGTGAAAAATCTGATTAGCCGTAAGAAATGAACTTTAAGAAATAAACGCAAGTGCCTTCCTCATAACGCAGTTGAGATCTCAGGATTTCGCTCTCCCCTCCGGCTTTCACACTCGCCTGACTCAGTGTCTGAGTTATTTATACCATTAGACCGGTAGGTGACAGCAAGTTGTCAACAGGCCTCTCAAGGATGTCTCTGAGGAACTGGAGACTTACAAAGGGAGAGAGTGTCATTCCATCGGAATCCAACCATTACACCAATTGACCTGAAAGCTAGGAAGGTTCTATTTCTCTAAGGAAAATAGAACAATTGGAAAGCTTGAGTATCCAATCAAATAAATTACATTTACCTCCCAAGAGGGCCACACCACTTGTAAGCTAACCAGAGTTTAGAAGGAATGTATATATATTTTAATGGACAAGTGTAGCACAGGATATGGCAAAGAAACACCAAAAAGATGAATAAAATGGAAATATAATTGAACCAAGGAGCCACATAGACAAACGGCATCTTACTTCCGATAACATTGGATATGAACTTTGAATTCGGCACTGTCATTTAAAACCAGATATTTATGGAATTAAGGGGAGGATTGATAAGGAATTCCAGTTTTATCTCAGGTTTTCATTAATAACCTCCAATGAAGAGTCAGTCTGTTAAATGCCATCTGTAGGTGACAATGAATTAATAGGTATTGCCAAAGTCACTGAGAAACAACATCCAAAATGCAAGATGTTCGGTTTTGATCAGGAATAGAGTATGAGAAACACTCTATGTAAATGGAGGGTCATGGAGAACACATATTTGAAATAATCTCTCCTTCCAAGTAGCCCAAAATGCTTATAACTGTTACTATTCCTGCCTCCGATTTACTGGTAGCAATAGTATCTCAGACACCAGGTGGAATACGGAGCCAGAATCATGAAAATGCAGAAATCAGAACGTCCAAATGCAGAAAAAGAAAGAAGTTTGAGGAATTTTTTTTAAAAAGGGGAATGGCGCCCCTGTTCACGTGTTTCTTCTTTGATATGAAAAGTTAAGAAAATGTGTTATTTTTAAGGAAATTCCAGTTATCCTCACGGCTGTAACAGAGTTCAGAAAAGGCTGAGTTTGAGGGCATCTGTGGATAGGAAAGAAAATTATGGGATTCGGTGCGGCACGAAATACGAGAGCGGAAAACAGGATCCGCAGTTTGGTCCCCGTTGTTCAGATGGAAGAAAGACAGGTGCATCTGAAGCCCAGGTAGTTCAGAGACATGAGAATGCAATGTTGAAGGGAAGGCCTGACACCTGAGGGGAGTCATTAAGGGTCTGTGTTTCAAGCTAAGGGACACAAAAACTTAGAATATTACTACTTGAGTTTTGCAAGATCAGTGACAGCACCCTGGCGACATAAATTTAGGGACTGGAGATTTTGTAATCGCGAGTATAACAATAGTAGTAGGAGCTGTGGTTGGGAACATGGTCTCCTAGTGAGTGTGTAAAGTGAGAAGTGCTTAGTGTCAGGCAAGGAGCCTGCGTGGAAGAAGAGAAGCTCTCGTAAAGAGGTTGGAGGGGATAGGACCATGTTGATGGATAACTCCATTAGAGTACCTACAACCTTTCACGCAATTTGGAGATAAAAGGAGGAAACCAATCTTACAGGAAAAACAATCAAGGGATAAACCTAAAGATATAATAAAGATCAACATTTAGTGATTAAAAAGGTGATCTGAATATTCAGCGGAGAAGAGCTCACCCCACACCCAGAAAAACAATCGAGATTAACATGAAAGGAAACTGTCAGAGTCCTCCACACTCCAAAATAAAACAGAACGCCCAGGGTGAGAAATAATTCTCAATCGCATCTCAGATTCCTCTCAGAAACATGATGCAGTGTATTAAAAGCTCAGAAATGAAAAGGAATATGAGAAAAGTGTTCATCTGCATTTGTTCACAGGTACAGCCATGAGAAGGACACCCTCAACTCTGCCAGGATTCAGAAGATGTATCACCAGACACATCCCCTTTCAGAAAACAGAAGTAGAAGGCGCAATTTAAATTAAGAAATTATATATGTATGCTACAAAAAGAATGCTCAACACGCACTGCATTCATTTATATATATATAACTTATCAATAAGAGTTGTAAAAATATTATTACAATGCTTGAAATAAAAGTATTCATTATATCATTATGCTGGTGTAAAGATTTTGCTACAATGTTTTGTGATAAGGATTCTTATTTATTCTAACCAAAACTGGAAGGCGGGAAGAGAAAGAAAGAATTGTAGAAACAAATGTGTGATAACTCCCTCACCTTCTTATGGGAGTTAACATATAGTGACATGTCTAAAATGTATGATTTGAAATCTATAGGCTTTAATTATTTTTACATAGATTTTAAGAATAATCACTAGCATAAATAAAACCAAGTTTAATCCCTTCCAAATTACCAGAGGGAAGCCACTGCTAACATATTAAGATGTCTTAGTAATTATAAAAATGCAAGCCTCTTAATTTAAAAAAGTAGTAATGGATAGATATTACTCAGAAGAAACCAACACATAATGGGTGTTCAAAACCTAGATAAGGTAAGATGTGCAGAATTTAGGGTAAGAAATGCAAGATAAAACAAGAATGCACTGATATCATTTCACCCATCAGAATGGAAAAAAATGAAAGAAAAATGATTTCCTCTACTGACAAGAAATTGAGGAACAGGCACCAGGAATCAATCACTTTTGGTAGGAGTCCGAGTTAGCCACAGGTCTTCTGAAGGCAATTTGTCAATATGCACCAAAACCCAAATTACACACACCTCTGAACCCACAATGGTGCCTCCGAAAGGACTTTACCTTAAAGGCTGCATGGAGACCGGCTCCAGGTAGAAGTCACTAATTTATAATGGCCTCAGCCCACGCACATTGCCTTTCCTTCAGTTTTAGTCTGCCGTCTGTGCATAAGGCAGCCGAGTGAAAGAGCTCGGAGTGGGGCTTGGAGTCGGCAGAAGGACAAGGAGAAAGGCAGTAAAGGAAATGGGTAAGAGAACATGGAAGCCACCTTCCTGTGGCTGGTCTGGACGTGAAAGATGCGAACCTAGAGGGACACAAACGTCTCTACAGCCTTAATTTAGTCTGTAGTCAAAGTCATCGTTTTGGGTGGATGGCATCGGAAAGAGGGCTTTTAGTGTGACAAGGTGTGTGGGGTAGTGAAGAGGAGAGGATGTGAAGCCACCCAGTCTTTGACTAAAGGCAATGTTGACGTGGAGAAACACTAGCGTTAGGGGTGAATTTTTATTATTCTAGGGGGAGGTGTGCTCACGTTTCTAGCAGTTACAAAAAAACGAAGCTGGTGTTGAAGAAAGTGAAACACCTAGTTAACATGAGCTTTAGAAGTAAGGTTTCTTTCCCAGAGACAGAGAGAGAGAGAGAGAGAGAGAGAGAGAGGGAGAGGGAGAGGGAGAGGGAGAGAGAGAGAGAGAGAGAGGGAGAGGGAGAGGGAGAGAGAGAGAATCCACCTTCACATCTCTACCAGCTCCCAGCACCGAGGCGGGCAAGAAACTAATGAACAAACACCCTCCACTTGGCAGGGAGAGAATCAGGGTCCTTGTAAGACCAGGGCTTGACAACCTGCCAACAGAGGGTGGAAAGTGTAGAGAAGGTAGCTTATGAACAGGCCACTCCAGAATAACATCACTGCCCAAATGTGGAAGAGGAAAGCAAAGCCAGGAAGGGCAGAGAAGTAATGGAACCGGCACCTGGGAGAAGACACATCATGCACTGATGTGGAAGGATGCCGGGGTCACTGAGCCTGAGGGATTAACTGCTCCAAACTCCCCTGGAATTCTGGGCGGCAGTGGTTCGTGCTAGCCCAGGTAGAGTCAAACTACCGCTCATTTTAAAAATAAAGAAGGACTCTTTTAATCAGATTCCTTCTTTGTTCAAAATTTCTGATTAATTCCTGTTTCAAAATCACTTACTTGTTTTTAGAGAGAAGGGAAAAAGAGAAGGAGAGAAACATCAATCAGGTGTCCTGACCTGGAATCGAACCGGCGACCACTCACTTTGCAGGACAGCACCCAACCCACGCAGCCACACTGGGCAGGGCTCATTTGATTGCTTTTGATTACTGAATGGTCTTCTCAACTTCATTCCAGATTCTCTCATCGAGCACCAACCTCCCTTCATTACTCGATAAATGTTGTCATTACAGTGTCTGATTTCTTCCACTAAGTTCCTTTTACAAAGATTCTATTGTTAGTTCTGCTATTTCCAAATCTCTTTGCACATGTAGCGTTCAATTTGAAAAGCAAATAGCATTGCCGTTACCAACAGCACAGAAACAATAAGTAGAATGTAAGTAATTAAAAAAAAAAAGCACTTCCTGACCATGCTTCAACTTCTAGGTGGATCTTGAACACCGATTCCACCATTTTGCTTCTCAGACTAAAAATGTAATCTACAACAATTTGAAAATCCTGATAGTTCATAAGGGGTTTTTAAGAGAAGAACTACTACTATTAAATTCATGGTTTAATTATTTTGTACAAAGCAGAAAACAACACAAAGTATGAATGATCCAGAATGTGTAAACTTTGCACTTCTATGAAACTAATAGAAAATAATTTGGGAAAGACAAAAATAAAAAATAAATGGAATAAGAAACACTTATAAAATCCATATTAACTTGATAAACTGCTTACAAGAAAAAATAGTTAAAGACATCACTTAGAATCCCTAAATTTGGTTTTCTGTGGCTAAAGAGTAATAAACGTCAATGACAATACTCTGTGGCAGCCCACACAAACTCTGGAACCTATTTTTGACAATTTAGTCTGCACTTTCCATTTTTGCAATGCAGTTTGATGTAGCTGTCCGGATTAAAGAAAATCTTTCAATACAGATGGAAGCTTTCTGCATGGTGAAACTACCCAACACCAATACTGTGGCATTTACAGTTTTCTTCAGATGCAGGACATTTTGTAACTATAAGACGGTACACGAATTGGGGTAGAAAAGTTGCTGAAATACAGTCTGTAGTCTCCCCGTGGGCCACGGGTGCTTTACCAAGTAACCAGGAAGGTGCGGGCTGTGTAGTGAATTCAGTAGGCAAACGCAAAATCTATTAAGTACTCAATAAACACCCTTTGCAGATCCTCGAGTGTTAAAATGTTTTGAAGCAACCTTTCCATACTGTGTCACAGGGTTTCCAATGCCCTGTGTCAGGAGAGTCAGAAGTGAAGGACCTTATTTTCACATTTAGCCTGAAAGGACAGCTCCACCCGCCCTCCCTCCTGCTCCCCTCCCCCACCAGGAGGTTCTGAATCAGGGATGAGGCAGAGCTCTGGTGAGGGAATCCCACTCAAACATCTTGCAGAGCAGCGTCAGGCTCTCCTGAGCCTCTAACCTCCTCTCTTGACGGGACCTCCTGAGAATCTAGCCTGTGTCCCACAGTACCTAGCTGGTTCAAGAGTGGTAATGGGAAGGCGGGGAAAGCCATTGCCAGGAACTAACTATGGTACCTTCTGGAATGACCCAGTTACCTGGCTCTTTTCAGCTCAAAGCAACACAATTCTATGAATTTAACTCAGGGAGTTTAATTATAATTATTATTTCCAGAAAAATCTAGCTTTCGTATAAGGCAAAGGTATCCAAAAGGTATCTCCAATGTGACAAGCCAATAAAACAAATGAATGTCAAGTACTAATAATTTTTCAATAAACAGGATGGTTTTAAGGTTTCCCTTTTTGCGGGGTGCGGGGCCAGGGGGGCACGGCTAGCTCTAAAGCTATGCTGAAGGGTTTCCTCCTTAGGGCTTTTCTCTTTCATTGGAAATCCACTAAATTTAGGTCTTTTGGTTCTGCTGCTTTGTGGCTCTTGCTGTCAGTAATCAACTAACTTGGTTGTTTTTGTAGTTTTGCAGTTAAAGAAAAAATGACCCTCTTTGTATTTTCATACTTTAACTTAAAGTGGAAAATTGCAGCTACACAAAGGGATCCCCAATGATTTAAGACAGAGAGGATGAATTTTTACAGTGAACATAGTGAACAAGAAAACGTATCAGTTTTAACAGGAGAGCAGCTTTCTAGACATGTCACGAGGCATTTGCACAGGGCCGGTTCTCGGACCAAAATGCAGAAGTCATGGCAACAGAAACAAGAATCAAAGAACAACACAGGAGGCCCAGCAGAGCTGCGATTCATCTACACAACACGTGGCAGTCCGACTGCCACTGCTCGGCTGCCCAGGGTCCTGCCCAGGAACCTCCTGCTGCTTTTTCTGGGAGGAAACGCCTGCCTTTTGCAACTTGCTATGCGGGACCTTCCTCACGTCCCAACAGGTGTTCTTCAGTGAAAGGGGTCTTGAAACTCCGATATTTAAAGGCAAATCAATCAGGTTTAATGTTCCAGGACACATTTTCACAAAGCTAGCTATGATTTCAGGGCAAGGATAAGCACGTAAAAGTAGACACAGAGCAGAGTAAGGAAGTTCAGAGGAACTATGAGCCCATTTCTTGAGCATCTATGTTAATTACAATGAGGGGAGGTTTCTTGGGTGCAATTGACCAGTTTATTGTTGCATGCTTTAATATAAAACGATAAATTCCAAGGCTTCCCCCTCTACCCATGCGACATACATAAGGATAATATTGAGGTGAAAAGAAAAGATGAAATAAAAGCCTGTGAATACCATTTAACTCATAAATAAATGAACACTACCATTTGTTGATCTTCTGATGTTTTTATAACTCAGCTGTTATTTACAACACAGAGAAATGGCAAATCACTCATTAAAGGAAGTAAGGGATTAGTCCTTCTATGATAAAAGAATCCACCCAGGTTGGCCCAGCATACTTGTACACTAACAGGTAATAATTCTTCACACCCAAGCACTTAGATAGCATTTCTCCAAGGGGTGCATTTACTAAACAGGACTTTTCTAATTATTATAAAACTGTTCTAATCTTGAATCTCACATTTAAGGAGAAAATTCTTAATCAGATAATAACTTCTTAACCTGCTTCCTTTGCTCCACTTATAAACTCTCCATTAATTTTACACTAAAAAGATTTATAGCTGATGGAACAGAAAGTAAAATGCACACCTTAAGTAATTGGCCTATTTTCTTCAACGCGAAACAGTCACATCCCTAATGAGAAAAGGATAATATTTCTAAAGGCACTACAATCTTGCCTCCAACACATTTTAATTTACAGAGAATAGTTTTTCTCTATATCTTCCCATCAGAACCAATGGAAATCATCTAGATTTTATTTTAAAATATAGCCAGGCACTTCTACCTAACACTTGAGTATCAGGTGGACAAAATAATAGTGACTTACATTTACATCTTGCTTCTCAGCTGTCAGTACATTTGCTAGCTGTCAGAAAAACAGAAAAATAAAAAGAAATTGACTGTCAGTTTAAAAAAAAAAGAGTAAGGGAAAGTATGCCAATAAATATGGAGAAAATCCTTTAAAAATATTTCTTCTCAATTTTAGCATGAGTGTTTCCCCTTTGGGAAATGCGTAACTACATAATTTTAATTGTCTGATGTCTTAAAACTGCAGATTCTAGAAAAGATGGAAACCCATGAGAAAAACATGTTTGTTTTGAACCATGTCCAAGCTAGGATGAGTCTGATGCCAACACAACTCCCATTCACCTCGTTAAATAAAGGATTCCCGAGCTCTGCTGGGTTATTTGTACAGGACAGGGGAAGGAGACTTAGGCCCAAATAAGAAGATGCATATGTCCTTTAAATTGCCCAACAAGAATCTCAATGAATTTAACATAAATGAAAAGTTGAGAATTTAATACCATAATGTGAATGAATTCACACCATAACTGCACCTCTTCCTGAACATAAAACCCCAAGTCCTAATTATTTTTCCAGTCTAAATATTCACAAATGGCAACAGGTTTTTCTTTATAGTGTGTTGGGGCGTATGCATTGTATAGTTCAGTGAAAACATTTCAGAATATGTTCTTTAAATCATATTCGTTTTAAAGGGCTAAATATTCTTGAAATGGATAATTCTATACCCACACCTTGAAAAGAACAGATGAACCAAAATGCCAACAACAGATGAACAAACACTGATATGGTAAATAGATGTGGGTATCTTTTCTTGGTATTCACAATTACACACCCAATTTTGAAGACTAAGTTTTTAGGGATGGAAGAATTCCCCCACCACTTGGGTAATTTCATGTAACCGTGTTGCAGCTGCTTGTCAAGGTGATGCTCTAAAATTAATCATTACTAATTGGATTTTACTACAATTAAAGCCAGATGAATGCAAGTTATTTTTATGAGAACAATGCAATTGAATCATTACGGCATTCTGGCTGGAGGTAACAAGTGGACTGTGGAGAACGTCAGCTGTAAATACATTTAAATATAGCTTCACACACGCAGGCATAGGGAAGGTAAAAACAGAATATGAAATAAACATTAGGCATCAACTCTGAGCTCACTGTCAAGAGTACGCCCAAGCTTCTAACCACAGAGTTCAGCTGAAGGTAACTATCTGTCAAATGTAATCTGTGCAAGTGAATATGCTTAAGCTGGTGCTATGAATCAACCAAAATTGCTTTGGTCTTATTGACATTCAATTGCAAGAGGTTGCAGCTCATCCAGTCCAATAGACAGCCTGACAACACCCAGAGCGCTTCCAGTGACAGAAAGCTTTAAATAGAGATGCAACTATCATCAAAATACACATGGAACTAAACTTTATGAGCCTTCAGAGCATCTTCGGAAATTGGTCAGTCAGTCATCAGCTGGTCATAGATGCCCTGAGATCTCATCTCATTCCTCCGAACATCTGCCAGCTTGCTCAGTTAACAAACCATTCTTAATGTTTAAAAAAGAAATGAATATAAGTTTGATTGGCAGGTGAAGCCCTCCTGGATTAGGATGACTTTCTGTGGCATCGTGCTTAACCCCACTTCCTCACGTAGCAGATCTGCCTTTTATCTCTCCTCCCATTGGAGACTTGCCCCCAACACATCTTAATAAAGATAACCGGGCATGCGCGAAGAAATCCAGAGGGTCAGTGTTAGACAATGCCTTGCAGATATTTTTTGACACATACTGAGTTTGCATAAGCACTGCGTTACAGGAGCAACAGAACTAAGGTGAGCGGGGTGAAGTGACTTGCTGAGAGTTGTTTCCCCTTGGGCACCGTGACCTCTCAGGCAGATTCTACCAGCGCCCATGTGCTTTTGTTCCCAGTCTTAATCCTATATTGAACAGAGTCCTGACCCATTCCTTTTCTGTCCGTGATCATCTTCAAGGAAGAAAAGAATTCTGTAGACTTTCCAACTGCTTGTGATATTCTCTTCCCCTCTGTTACACATCCCCCATGTCTCCACATCTCATCTGTGCCTTCTGCATAGGGTCATCATAAGATGACACTTTGACACTTGACCCAGTAGGAAATCAACAGATATGGATACGTGGAATGATAACTTAACTTTTTCAACATCATGTAAGTACTGTCCCATCCCTCTAAGAGTTGCAGTCTAACAGAAATTGAACATTGAAGGACAAGTTTTTACAGGACATAAGGACAAGTACAGAACTTTCTACTTTATATTTAAAAAAAGAAAGAAAAGAAAATCAATCCAGAATGTAGCAGTTTCCTGAATTCTCATGCTAGTTCCTTTAGCAACCTTCTTCACTTTCTCTCATGGGATCCTCATCACTTCCCTCAAGACTGACCTTGACCTATGGAGCTACATGGAAATAATTAGCAGTGCAACATGAACTTCAAAAGAGGAGGATGGTAGACAAAAGTATACATACAGTAAGGATGTGCTATGCTTAGAACCACGTAAAATATGCACAGAAGACACTGGTGGAAATTGCATTAATACTACAGCAAAATTATTGGAAGGGCTTGCTTGGGCTTCTCTTTCCTTTTCTCTTATTTTCTAAGTATTCTAAAACATTGGTTCTAACCTGCTTTACCTTGTACAAACCCTGGAGAAAACCCTCAAACCATGTGATCTCACATCCAAACACTATGCCACCCACAAAACCCTTCTGAGACTCCTGCAAGATCATTCCCCTTTTTAAGTCAACTATTTACAGAAATCCTATTACTTTTGTATAACTGAGACTCCTTCTCTCTTAAGCATAATATTTTTGATGCTAACAATTCTATGTACTTTCTTTGAATAGGATATTTTAACAATCAACTTTAACTCCTATCATTTTTAAGCCAAAACACATGTAGCCAATTCAGAATCCTCATTAGCCATCCTTAGAAATTGCATAAACCATTTTAGGATTTCATTTATGCCCCTACTTTTCTTCCTTTATGCTTTGATAAACTGCTGTCAATTAAACATGGTTAACCTTAAATCCAAGCCTTTTCTATACAGGTGTAGCAAGAAAACTTATGTGTCTCCAAAACAGAGAGAGAAGAAAAGGGAAAAAACATACTGTGGAACTTATGAAGACATACTACAGCAAAGGCTGAAACTCCAAAGCAGTTTTTCTCAATGAAGGGCAGCTCTGCCCCTCAAGGTAAACTCTGATTGCCACCAGGAGGGAGTGAGATGTAGGTGTAGGCAGAGGCCAGGGGTGCTGCTAAACAACCTACAATCCACAGGACAGCCTGTACACGAAGAATTGTCCTGCCTACAATGTCAGCAATGCAGAGACTGAGAAATCATATCCCCAAGCCATTCGCCTATTCAATAATGTGACGTGTGCTGATACAAAATGCGGGCACAGAGAAAATCAAAACTGGGTGTGATTTCGAGGCATTTCACTTATTCTGTTTTAACGATGCCACAGATACATTAGTCGATGAGATTTGTTTTGAGCATCAAAAAGTAGTAACAGCCCCTTCTCCATCACTGCTCTACAAAGGCATAAGGTGGCGCCGATTTAAGAAATAAATAGAACGTGTTCAATAGAAAGAAATGCAATGTGACTTAAGGAAACCGAAAGCCATACAGAAACAAGTCAGAGAGCAAGTAAACCTAGAATCAAAGACCGCCCGCAAAAGGACACATTCTGTTTTTTATCATGTGGACGGATCACCAAGCCTCATACTTTTATTTATGCTAAATCTAAAATGCCCCATGTATTTTCTAAGATGCTGTTTGAAACAGTATCTAAAACATGTATTTATTAGTACGCGTAGTATACTTATGGGAGCTCCCCCTATACATTCAGAAATTAAGTCACCTATAACTAGCGCTCAGTGACACTGGTATAAGTGATTTAGCACAGTGTATTTAATAGGTTGCAACAAAAATTAACAACAGCTCCTAATTATAGATGCTAATTTGGATAAGCTCTCACTAATTAATAGAAGAATTTATCCTTGGTATTTATTTTAAACATGATCAAGCATTGCTTATTATTTTAATCACTACATGAACCAGTTACACATGGTACAAATGAACATCAGCTACATATAGTAACACAGGAAACTCCCTGTGATGAGCCCGGAAAACAGTGACAACTGCCTTCGCATCGTAAGGACGCTCTTTTCCCCCCATTCACAAATCAGCTGTAAAGCAAGGTGATGGTAATTGTAACGCAGAAAGAGACAAGTCTTGAGGGTTCATGAGGATCTTTTCAAAATCTCAAGTTGCTTCAAAAAGACATGCCTGCCAAAATGAATTGAACCAACATGCAAAAGAGTGCAAATTGCATTATCTCCCCTAGCTCCATTCTTGTGCTTAATTTGAAACATTAGCAATTTCTCTTTCCCCTGAAGTGCTCATGGTCCCATAAATTAGCGGCAATATTGACACGTTGATGCCAAGTTAAATGTTGCCCTTGCATAGGGCCTGCATTTCTAATTGGGAATTAATCTCCTGCTTGCCCATGTGAAAGGCACACCTCTCTACCAACAGCGGGAGCAGCGTAACTACAGACAGCGAAGGACACACCCGGTGGCCTAGGACGTAGTTACTCTGCCACTATCCGGTTTGATATGCGGGTCAGCAACAACTCCACACTCCCTTTAACCTCGAGGTTGACAAAACAGTTACCGGAAATTGTTAAGAGAATCTGCAATCCTGCGTAGGTGTCTCATAAGCACTTTACAATCAGCTAGTACGCTCAACATGAACACAGGTGCAGCTTATGCCAGATTTTTATGTGTAAATAAGACCATCTCTAGCTTTGTCAGAACTGACTTTATAATATTTAACCAGTGCATCATCTCCTTCTTTTCCCTGCATCCAATTCATTTTATAAAGGATTCTTCCTTGCTGCTTACCATTTTAGCCAACCTGCTTTAGACGTAGTGAGTTTATAATACCAACCATTAGGAGATGGTAGACAGGGCCCTACTGAAAACACTTTGACTTCCGGTTCGGACAAAGAGGGAACGGCCCTGTTTCCCCCACATCCTCTCCCTAATGTTAAGAATCAGTGGCCATCACACAGCAAACAACGCAGGACAACGCTTCCAGGTGGGATGAAGGAGGCCAAAAAGAAAAAAAGTAGGGACTTCAGGATATGAGGAACAACATGTCATAAATCCCTTAGATTTTCTTATTGGTACCCATACATCCTAGACAGAGCATTCTAGAAGCATCTGTCCTGGAACTGCACAGGGAAGTTTCATGAAAAGTCAACTTCTCCAACATAAAGGACCAAGGAAAAAGTGACATAAAACAGAAGACCTTTCTGGAAATATCTGCCCAACGTTAGCCAAACACTAATAGAGTGTGCGCGCGCATACACACACACACACCACAGTCCTAGCCAGTCCCACCGGGGGCTAATGACTCACCGGCCTCTCCCACCCAGCAGAGTAACCTGCAGTAACTTCTGAGTCCCCACTCAGAGTGACAACAGGGACACTCTTCCTGCCAAAAGCGGTCAGTGTTCCGCTTCTCTGCAGTGTGCTGCTCACACACCAGGCAGGGGGCATATCTTCCCTCTACCACTGGGTGGATGAGGGCAACTTTCCCACTGAGCTCCAAGGGTGAATTTGGTGGCACTGAGTCCTGCTTGATTTTTATCCCCTGCTCAATAGAGGGGGTGACACTCGGACCCTTCTTCCGAAGCAGCTTTGTCAACAACAGCAGAATCACCGAAATAGGCTACATCTTTGGATGTTAATACTAATTTATAAACTTCCATACATTTAAAAAAGTCCGAAATCATACAGACTGTAGTCTCTGACCACATTCAAATTGGAAGCTAATAACAGAAATACAAGTTGAAAAGTCTTCAACTGCTTGCAAAGTAAATGATACACTTCTCATTAATCCATGAGTCAATGAAAAATTCTCAAAGGAAATAAAAAATACATAGACCTGAATGAAAGTATAAATAACACGTTAAAATATGTGGGAGATAGCCAAAAGAGTGTGAAGAAATTTACAGCACTGAATTATACACCAAATTGAATTACACAAGAGATTACAACACAGAAGTAAACCCCATGCTTCCATCAGAAGAAAAGAAAAGTTCTGAAGCATTCGCCTAAGTTCCAATCTCAAGAATTAGAACAAAAGGGGACAGAATAAGCCCAACAAGCATGAGAAAGCAGATAAACATAAGGACAGAAATTGATAAAAATTTAAAATAGGAAAACCAAAGGAAAAAGTCAAGAGAAGAAATATTCCGTTCCTCAAAAGCAGCAGTAAGATTGAAAAACCTCTAGTAAGACAAACAAATATAAAAAGAGAGAAGATACATTACTAATATCAGGAATGAAACAGGATATTATTTTATATCCTGTGACCAATAAAATGATAATGAAGAATAATATGCATGTTACAGTCGCAAATTCAACAACGTAGAAGAACTAAGCCAATTCTCTGGAAACCACAAACTGCCTGAAGTCATCCAAGAAGAAATAGATAATCTGAGTCTTCCTATATTAATTAAAGAAGTCTAATTTAATTTAAAATCTCCAAAACTGAGATCCCCAGGGCCAGGAAACTTCCCTGGAAACCTAGAGACTTCTACCAGACATTTAAAAAGAATTAGCACCAAAGTTACATAATCTATTCAAGAAAACAGAATAGGAGGGAACACTCTCCAACTCACTTTATGAGGATAGTATTAAACTAATACCAAATGACAGTACTAGAAAGAATAATTACAGATCAATATGTCACACGATGATTAGATGTAAAAATTCTCAGAGAATATTAGCAAAGCAAATCCAGCAACATAGAAAAGGAATTATCCATAATGGCCACGTGGGATTTATTGCAGGTCTGTAAGGTCGGTCCAATATTTGAAAAATCAGTGTAATCAAACGAATTAACAGGCTAAAGAGAAAGTATACATTTGTGTCAATTGATGCAGAAAAGACCTTTGACAAAATCCAACACTCACCATCATAAAAATGCTCAGTAAATTAGAAAGAGAGGGCAATTTCCTCAACTTGAGGAAGTGCACTTATCAAAAATCTACAGCTAGCATAGAATGTAACGGTGGGGCTCGAAGCTTTCTCCCTAAGATTAGGAACATTTAGGGGATGCCTGGTGTTATCACTCTCCTTCCACACAGGACTAGACACTCTAGCTACTGCAATAAGGAAAAGAAAAATCCCAGAGATCGGAAAGAAAGTCAACAGAAAATCCCAACAATTTACAAAAGAACTTCCAAAACTAGTAAGTAAGTTTAGCAAGGTTCAAAATACAGGATCTACCCCAAATATAATAACAACATTTCTATATACCAACAACAAACATGGAAATCAAAATTTAAAACACAAGATCAATTTCTATCCTTCCAAAGAAAATGAAACACTTAGTAAACTTAGCAAAACATGCACAGGATCTTGATGGTGAAAATGACAAAATGCTGATAAAAGACATCAAAGAAGCCCTAAACAAATGGAAATATTTACCATGTTCCTGTATGGGAAGATTCAACAGTTAGAGTTATCAATTCTGCACAAGCTGATACTGACAGACTTCATGTGGTTCCTACCACAATCCCAAGGAGACACTCCACAGATACAGGCAAACACTAAACAAGGAACATCATATAGACCAACCACTGCATACTTGGGCATTTGTCCCAGAGAATAAAATCTTAGGTTAACAAACCCTGTATACAAATGTTTATATCAGTTTTATTTATACCACCCAAAAGCTGGAAACAGCCCAGATGTCTGTCCCTCAAAGGGTGAACAGTGAAATGCATGCTGGTACCTCCATACCAGGGACTACCACTTAGCAATAGAGAAGGAAGGAAGGAAGGAAGGAAGGGAGGGAGGGAGGGAGGGAGGGAGGGAGGACGGACTACTGATAGACTTGACAATTTAGATGAATGCCCATGAAATTAGATTGATTGAGTGGGAAAAAAAACCTCAAAGGTTACGTATCATGTGATTCTGCATATAGGGCATGTTGAAAAGACAGAATTTTAGGAGTGAAGAACAGGTGAATGGTGGTCAGAGACTTGGGGCTGCTGAGGAGGAAGGACCCAGGGGCGTGGCTACAGCAGGGCTCCCTGGGGCACATTACAGAGATGGAACTGTGCCGTACCTGCACCACGACAGCCACACCGATCTGCGCCTGTGCTACAACCACATGGAACTACACGAGAAAAACGCGGACGGTGCCAGTGTCAACACACTGGTTGTGACGTCACACCGCAGTTTTTCAAGATGCTAAAAACAGGTGAAAGATCCATGGGGTGCCTCAGTATTAGTTCTTGCAAGTGTCTCTGAATCTAAATTTATCTAAAAAAATGCTTAATTAAAAAGACTTCCGGCCAAGATGGAGGCCTAGGCAGACACACTGTGCCTCTTCTCACAACCAAAATTAAGGACAACAAAGATTTAGAAACAAGGAAACATCCAGAACTCAGAAAATCAAACTGTTTGGAAGTCCAACAACGATTCATCCAGACCGGTAAGAGGGGCGGAGTCATGGCAGGAAAAAGCGGAGGTGCTGACGGCCCGCAGGCAGCAGCGGCTGGCAGCCCCCAGGTGCACAGGTGGCGACTAGCAGACCCCGGGCCCGGGGTGGCAACTGTGCAGACCCAGTGAGGCCGCACAAGGCGGCTGGCTGACCGGGAGGTCCCACATTCACGCGCAGATAATCCAGGTGAAGTGGAAGCGGTGAAAGGGACTGGAATCTGAGAGTGAGCAAAGCAACCGCCATTATCTCCTCTCAGACCCCGCCCCCACGTACAGCGTCACTACCCAGCGACTGGGCTGTCCCGCCCTGCGGAACACCTGAGGCTTCACCCCTCACTACGTAACAGCCGCGACTAGACCAAAAAAAAACCCCAAAAACCCAGAAATGAAAATGGCTCAAACCAGAGAACAAATCAAAGCCCCAGAGCCAATTTATCTAAGCGATGAAGAGATTGCCAACCTATCAGATGCACAATTCAAAGGCCTGGTGATCAGGATGCTCACAGAATTGGTTGATTTTGCTCACAAATTAGATGAAAAAATGAAGGCTACAATGAGTGAAATGAAGAAAGATGCATGGGGAACCAACAAAGATGGGAGGAAAACTGGGACTCAAATCAATGGAGTGGACCAGAAGGAAGAAAGAAACAACCAAACAAAAAACAAGGAAGAAACAAGAATTCAAAAAAATGAGGAGAGGCTTAGGAACCTCCAGGACATCTTG